>SSNS01000230.1:13540-29942 GCA_006937985.1 Aphyosemion australe | reverse complement strand
AAAATAAATTATCCACAGATTGCTTTGATATAGATATGACATTGATTAAAACAATAATACGTAGTATCTCCAAACCTCTAACTTACATATGTAATTTGTCATTTGAAACAGGAACCTTTCCAAATAAAATGAAAATAGCAAAAGTAATACCATTGTATAAACATGGAAATAAACATATCTTCACTAATTACAGACCAATCTCTCTGCTTCCTCAGTTTTCTAAAATTTTAGAGAAACTTTATAACAACAGATTAGATAACTTTATAGAGAAATACAATATAATTAATGAAAGTCAGTATGGTTTTAGGTCAGCAAGATCTACAACTATGGCAATATTGGATGCAGTAGAAGAGATCACAAATAGTCTTGATAAAAAGAAATATGCGGCTGGAATTTTTATTGATTTGAAAAAAGCTTTTGATACGATTAATCACAACATATTACTCAAAAAATTAGAAAGATATGGAATTAGGGGAGTGGCTTTCAGTTGGATTCAAAGTTATTTAGCAGAGAGGCAACAATACGTGAAAATGGGTAACTTTACATCAGGGTGTTTGAGCATTACTTGTGGGGTACCACAGGGATCAATACTAGGCCCAAAGTTGTTTAATTTGTATATTAATGATATTTTTAATGTATCCAAGTTGTTAAAATTAATTCTTTTTGCAGACGACACCAATATTTTTTATTCCAGTGAGAACCATAGTGATTTAATAAATAACATTAATAATGAATTACTTAAATTAAAAACATGGATGGATAATAATAAATTATCCCTCAATTTAGATAAAACAAAAATATTGTTTTTCGGTAATCATAAAGAAAAATTAGAACGAGTAATAAATATTGATGGTGTTGTGTTAGAGTCTGTTTCGACGATTAAATTCTTGGGAATAACTATCGATAGTAAAGTAAGTTGGAAATCTCACATCAATCACATACAAAGTAAGGTCTCTAAAAATGTATCAATTATTAATAAAGTCAAATATTTCTTAGATTATAATGCACTGCACTTACTGTATTGTTCATTAGTGCTGCCATACTTAACATACGGTATAGAGATTTGGGGCAATAACTATAAAAGTTCACTACAACCCCTCTTTATTCTCCAAAAACGGGCTGTAAGGGTCATACACAAAGAAAATTTTTTTCATCACACTAACATTTTATTTTTGCAGTCCAAACTATTAAAATTTTTTGATTTAGTTGATTTTTATACTGCACAAATACTTTATAAAGCTAGTAAAAAAATTTTACCCTCCACTATTCAAAAACTATTTATACAAAATGTAGGGAGCTATAATCTGAGGGGTTGTGGTAGCTTTACATTCCCATCGGTAAAAACTACCAGAAAAAGCTTCTGTGTGTCTGTGTGTGGTGTCAAAATGTGGAACCGATTGGAAACTCAGCTCAAGCAATGTGTAAATATTATTCAGTTTAAATTAACATTTAAAAAACTGGTCTGGTCAAAGTACATGATGTATGAAAATGGAAATTGAACTCACTTACTGTACTGTAAACTATTAATAATTGAATTTTGATCAAAACAAATTATATGGTGAATCTCAGGACATTGTTAATGTAAGCAAATAAATGAATACTATGGAATGCAATGGGGGGTGGGAGTAAATAAGTTTTCTTCATCCCACTCCATTTCAAGCTCTTACATTTGTATGGAATTTGTGTTTATATGTGTGAGTATATGTATGTATGTATGTAGGTATATATATTTATATGTATATATGTATGTATGTGTGTGTATATATGTATATACATTGACTTATTACAATTGTGCACAACTGGCAAAAAAATGGCTTTAAATAAAAATAATCAATCAATCAATCAATATTGGAAGGAAGGTTATATTGAAACAGATTTCCTTCTCAGCTGGCTGGGGGGTTGTCAGTTTGAGAAGCTCGTTAACCCGGGAGAGGCTCGGAGTAGAGCCACTGCTTTTAGAGGAACCAGTTGAGGTGGCTCGGGCATCTGGACGCCTCCCTGGTGAAGTTTTGTGGGCACGTCCAACCGGGAGGCACGCTGGAGGAACTTTGGTTCTCGGCTGGCCTGGGAATGCCTTGGGACCCCCCGGAAGAGCGGGCCAAAGTAGCTGGGGAGAGGGAAGTGTTGTGGCAAACTAGCTGGATGAACGCGTACTCACGCTGCAGGATGATTTGTAGTGCCAAAATAACAAAATTGACAAATTCAGAATGTTCCAAGTGTTATTTGGATATGCCAATCCATTTATTGTCCAGGAAGTTGAAAATAATATAAATAAAATGATTTACATAAGCACAAAAACATGAGTACGGTCAAAAACCGTTTGTCTCTTTTCACCACACCCGTACCTTAATTGCAACTCCTTTTAAACCCCTTTGGCAAGAGCACCCTCTGTGGCCAATGGCTCCACCAGGAAGTCTGGGCCTTTCAGCTTAGGCTGCTGTCCCCACAGCCCGACCCCAGATAAGCAAATGAAAATAGATGGACTGATGGATAATTATTATGCTGTTATTCATTTGTTTGGGATGTAAACAATTAAACCTGCTAACCCAATCACCAGACAGACTGGAGATCAGCAAAGGTGTTCTGGGACATGTTAATGATAAAAAAACTAGATTCTCAATCTTTTAAACTTGGATTTTTATTCCTTTACTATGTCATTTTACATTTCTTAACTGTGAGTTCTCTTGAGTTTTACCAGAATATTTTCATGAATACATTCTTATGTTTGAATTCTGAAACGAAAGTAAGAGGTGATCGGCTAAATCTTTTTCTACAAGCATTGAAAATACTTCTCACCTGTGTGAATTCTCATGTGAAGAGTCAAATCACACTTTTTGTTGAAACATTTACCACAGGTGTTGCATGAATATGGCTTCTCACCTGTGTGAGTTCTCATGTGAAGAGTCAAATTACACTTTTTGTTGAAACATTTACCACAGGTGTCGCATGAATATGGCTTCTCACCTGTGTGAGTTCTCATGTGAGCAGTCAAATTACCCTTTGGAGAGAAACATTTACCACAGGTTTTACATGAATATGGCTTCTCACCTGTGTGAGTTCTCATGTGAAGAGTCAAATTAGACTTTAGAGAGAAACATTTACCACAGGTGTCACATGAATATGGCTTCTCACCTGTGTGAGTTCTCTTGTGAAGAGTCAAATTACCATTTTGAGAGAAACATTTACCACATGTTTTACATGAATATGGCTTCTCACCTGTGTGAATTCTCATGTGCTGAGCTAAGAACCAATGGTGACTGAAAGATTTTTGACAGAATTCACATGAAAATGACCTCTGACCTCTGTGAGGTCTTTTTAGTTTGGGACTTTCTACACCATCTTTGCGATCTCTGGTTTGTTTACGTTTTCTTATTTCTTTTAGTTTTTCGTTACTGTTTGATTCTGAGTTTTCATTCCTGCATCCATCCTGATCTCGCTTCTCAGCTTCAGGAGACATCAGACACAAGGGTTGGTTCTTGTTTGGCTCAGGTTCACAACAGTCCGTTTCTTTAGAAAGAGAAATCCCCATGAAGGTCACATTTTCCTGCTTCAGAACAAACTGCCCTCCAGGCTGACTGATGAGTTCCTGCTGTTCCTCTTTCATCAGTGGAGGTTCTGGTTCCTGCTGTAGAGGTTCTGGTTCCTCCTGGTCCAAACTGGAGGTTGTCTCGTGGCCACAGAGCTGCTGGTCTGTCAGAACCTCCTTTTCCCAGATAGGATGCTGTGGGAGTTCTGGACAGGTTAAAAAAATTGATGATTAGTGTGACAATAAGAAAGGGTATTTTATTCTAATCATCTGATACTAGTGATGGGTAGATGAGGCCTCGTGAAGCATTTCGGCACATTACCCAAACTATCAATACTGTGTCAACACTGTGTCACTGTTTGTCTACTGACACCTGCTGGATCAAAAACATCATTCCAGGCAGACCTAATAGTGAGACTCTACTGACGAGTCCCGCTGCACCCTTGTGGGCTGGTCCGGTCTGCACCCCCCACCACCCGCTCCGACGGCCGGTGTCAGCATTAACGACATTCTTTTATGCTGATGACACAGTTCTATATTGCGCGATACCTAGTTTAACTGAGATCCAAGAGTGTCTTCAGTCTAATTTTTACAACGTACAACACTGGTTAGTTTAAAATAAGCTGCTTTTAAATATATCTAAATCATACTGAATGCTTTTTGAAAGAAGTCCCTCTTCTGCTATGTTTGGTGAATTAAATTTACAATTTTCAGATTTGTCACAGCTGAAAGCTTCAGATTCGATTAAATATTTGGGTGTTTGGCTGGAGCCGGATCTATCCTTCAAAACGCACATTCAATCAGTCACAAACAAGATCAATTTTAGCTTAAAAACCTTATATCGTTCAATTAACTGTTTTGATTTTTGTGCAAAAAGCGTATTGTCACTCAGCTTCTGTTTCCATTGTTAGATTATGCTGATGTAATCTATCAGAACTCCACCGCCTCCTCTCTTCATTCTATTAATATTATTTATAATAGCTTATGTCGTTTTGTATTGCATTGTCCATTTCAAACTCATCACTGTCATACGTTCGACTGTCTGTCCTGGCTTTCTCCTGAAGCCAGGCGGAAACTTCACTGGTTGTTGTTCATTTTTAAATGTATTTATTTTAATTTTCCTTCTTATTTAACCTCTTTGTTAATACCGCTCCAGTCGCACTATAATATTCGTAGAGCTCATCAGATTTCATTTGTGGTTCCTCGTTTTAAAAAGGAGTCGGGGAGGTTGTTTTTTTCTGTTAAAGCTCCAATGGACTGGAACACATCACCTGCTCATTTAAGATCTATTACATCTTTTTGTCTGTTTAGAAATTTGGTTTATGTAAATGTAATGCCCACCTGCAACTGTTTTTGATTTTCTTCTGGGATTGGTATCCATCTAAAGTAACCGTCACCATATCCATATATTTTTTTGTGCTATTTATTGTTTTTTGTAAATAATTTGACTTTTAGCCTATAGTACAGTATGTATTTTGGATGCGCCATGGTTGATTTATTTATTTATTTAGGTTGTGATCAATGTTTCAGTTCTGTTTGTTCACTGCTATGTTGACTTTATTTGTTGTAATGTAAGAGGACCTGCTTGAACACGAGATGGCTCATCTCAAGCGGTTTCATCCTCAAGAAATATATGTTTATAAATAAGGAAGAAAGGGGATTTTATTCTAATCATCTGATACATCTACAGTATTTAACACAGAGAAACAAGTTCACAAAGTGTTGAAAGTTTTTACACAAATCCAGTTTGTTCCATTTATCTTGACTCACTGAATTGATGAGTCCTTCCATCCTGGTTTTGGATCTCAGGCTCAGGAAACATTGAAAAAAGGCGCTTGTGGTTGTTTGGTTTTGGTTCATCCTGGTGTCTTTCCTCATCAGTAAGAGTCACAAGGGAGGTAACCGGCTCCAGCTTCAGGACCGGAAAAGGTTCTGGGTCCTCCTGGTCCAAACTGGAGGTCCTCTCCTGGTTCCAGAGCTGCTGGTCAGTCAGAACCTCCTCCTCTTTCCTGACATAATGCAGTGGGAGTTCTGGACAGACAAAAAGTTGATTATTTTGACAATAAAAGAAAACACGTCACTATAATCATCTGATGCATTTAAATATGTTTTCGAAAATAATGAAGCCTTAGTTACAAATAAGCACACACAGTGTGCTCCAAACACGGAAGTGCCAAAATTGCAGTTCCATCCTCAGCCGCTAGGGGCTGGCACCAGAAAGGAGCGAATCCTCATTGACGCTCATGTTAAAAATGCCAACTTCATCAACGCTGCAGACCCGGAGTCGCCAGTTTCAGGCTTCTACCTCCTCGGTGGTGACACAGTCAAAATGGCGGTGGTTTGGCCTCATAAACGAGCTAGACATAAATGGGCTCGGTTTGTCCAGCAGGGTTTATTAATGTCTATGTTCTGAATCTGTGAATAACTACCCAACTCTCCCCAAGTCACGAAGCTTTATTTAGCTATCGCTACCGCCGGTGTTTCATACCTATTCTGTGTAAGTTGACCTGTGGTTTCAGGCAGATTTTCAGCAGTCGGCGCTGACGATCGATCTCTTCCTCGTAGCGGACGATGGTTTGTTCAAACTGTGTGAATATTTCTTCAGCAGCAGCAGTTAGCCGCTTGCTGATAAACTCTCTCAGAGACTGAGATGAAGACATTTTACAGCAGAAACTCAAATATTTGCATCGCACACCAAAACAATCTTTTCTTTTCAACAAAGTCTTTAACAAACGAACTCTCCTAAACGTTCCTCAGGCAGAAGTTCTTCTGGTGATTTTTGGCTGTTACCCACGTAAATGCGCTTTATCGCCCCCTGTTGGGTTGGAGTCCAACGTACAGGCAAAAACTATTAAAACATAACTTGTAATAACCTCTCTAGTCAATTATTTAGAGTAATAACACGTTTCTTTTTTATATGTTTATCTCTTCTCTCTAATATAGGGATTTTTTAAAATCATATGCATTTTTAGGTTTGATCAAAAAAAATTTCAGAGATGTTAAAAGTACTCATGTTCTTTGCTTACGTACAGATACCTGTTTAACAAAAAGACTGGTAAAAGTACTGACTGAATGTCCTTACTTAAAGGTACAATATGTAGGAAATTTATTGAGAAATAATCACTGAACAGTCTAATGTCTCAATCAAGTCTCAAGTCTACAATTATTTTCAGATTGGATGGAAAAAATGTTTTCTGGAATAGGTAATAAAAAAATATTTATTTGTGGAGACTTCAACTTAGATTTGTTAAATCCAAATAAACATAAAACAACTGACGACTTTATTAATAGGATGTATAGCCTGGGTTTGTTTCCAACTATAACAAGACCAAGTAGAATTACTTCACAAAGTGCTACGCTGATAGATAATATTTTCACAAATAATACAGAGTCTATAAATGTGAGTGGTCTAATGGTATGTGACATAACTGATCATCTGCCTGTTTTCACAATCTATGATGATAACTTTAGTTACCAGAAATTAATGGAGGAACCCATATTTAAACGAGTAAGAACAGAGGAAGCAATGAATTCACTTTACAATGACTTAATAGAGCATGACTGGAACACTGTTTATATAGAAAAAAATGTGAATAATGCTTTTGATAAATTTTTGGAAATCTTCAATTCTGCACTCAACACAAATTGTCCAATTCATCAAATTAGCAAAAACAATACATCTATTAAATGTCCATGGTTAACTAAGGGATTACAGAATGCTTGTAAGAAAAAAAATGCTTTATATAGGCACTTTATTCGAACAAGGTCGGAAGAATCTGAATACAAATATAAAAAATATAAAAACAAACTGACTGATATAATTAGAACTAGTAAAAAGTTATATTATACCAACCTATTAAATAGGAATAAGAATAATACAAAAAAGGTGTGGGGAATAATAAATAATATAATTAAAGGGAATATAAAAAAATATTCATATCCAGACTACTTTGTTTATAATAACAGTAATAACTATAATATGAATGAAATTGTGAATAGTTTAAATAATTATTTTGTAAAAGTTGGACCAAACTTGGCAGAGAAAATCCCTAAGCATAGGGGTAGCACAGTTGATGATTTACATATAGAAAGGAATTCAAAGACAATGTTTTTGTCAGGAGTAACTGAAGCAGAATTAATAGCGACTGTTAGTAAGTGTGAAAATAAATTATCCACAGATTGCTTTGATATAGATATGACATTGATTAAAACAATAATACGTAGTATCTCCAAACCTCTAACTTACATATGTAATTTGTCATTTGAAACAGGAACCTTTCCAAATAAAATGAAAATAGCAAAAGTAATACCATTGTATAAACATGGAAATAAACATATCTTCACTAATTACAGACCAATCTCTCTGCTTCCTCAGTTTTCTAAAATTTTAGAGAAACTTTATAACAACAGATTAGATAACTTTATAGAGAAATACAATATAATTAATGAAAGTCAGTATGGTTTTAGGTCAGCAAGATCTACAACTATGGCAATATTGGATGCAGTAGAAGAGATCACAAATAGTCTTGATAAAAAGAAATATGCGGCTGGAATTTTTATTGATTTGAAAAAAGCTTTTGATACGATTAATCACGACATATTACTCAAAAAATTAGAAAGATATGGAATTAGGGGAGTGGCTTTCAGTTGGATTCAAAGTTATTTAGTAGAGAGGCAACAATANGGCGCTGGTGGTTGTTTGGTTTTGGTTCATCCTGGTGTCTTTCCTCATCAGTAAGAGTCACAAGGGAGGTAACCGTCTCCAGCTTCAGGACTGGAAAAGGTTCTGGGTCCTCCTGGTCCAAACTGGAGGTCCTCTCCTGGTTCCAGAGCTGCTGGTCAGTCAGAACCTCCTCCTCTTTCCTGACATAATGCAGTGGGAGTTCTGGACAGACAAACAAAAAGTTGATTATTTTGACAATAAAAGAAAACACGTCACTATAATCATCTGATGCATTTAAATATGTTTTCGAAAATAATGAAGCCTTAGTTACAAATAAGCACACACAGTGTGCTCCAAACACGGAAGTGCCAAAATTGCAGTTCCATCCTCAGCCGCTAGGGGCTGGCACCAGAAAGGAGCGAATCCTCATTGACGCTCATGTTAAAAATGCCAACTTCATCAACGCTGCAGACCCGGAGACGCCAGTTTCAGGCTTCTACTTCCTCGGTGGTGACACGGTCAAAATGGCGGTGGTTTGGCCTCATAAACGAGCTAGACATAAATGGGCTCGGTTTGTCCAGCAGGGTTTATTAATGTCTATGTTCTGAATCTGTGAATAACTACCCAACTCTCCCCAAGTCACGAAGCTTTATTTAGCTATCGCTACCGCCGGTGTTTCATACCTATTCTGTGTAAGTTGACCTGTGGTTTCAGGCAGATTTTCAGCAGTCGGCGCTGACGACCGATCTCTTCCTCGTAGCGGACGATGGTTTGTTCAAACTCTGTGAATATTTCTTCAACAGCAGCAGTTAGCCGCTTGCTGATAAACTCTCTCAGAGACTGAGATGAAGACATCTTACAGCAGAAACTCAAATATTTGCATCGCACACCAAAACAATCTTTTCTTTTCAACAAAGTCTTTAACAAACGAACTCTCAACGTTCCTCAGGCAGAAGTTCTTCTTCTTCTGGTGATTTTTGGCTGTTACCCACGTAAATGCGCTTTATCGCCCCCTGCTGGGTTGGAGTCCAACGTACAGGCAAAAACTATTAAAAACATAACTTGTAATAACCTCTCTAGTCAATTATTTAGAGTAATAACACGTTTCTTTTTATTTGTTTATTTATCTCTTCTCTCTAATATAGGGATTTTTAAAATCATATGCATTTTTAGGTTTGATTAAAAAAATGTTCAGAGATGTTAAAAGTATTCATGTTCTTTGCTTACGTAGAGGTACAGATACCTGTTAAACAAAAAGACTGGTAAAAGTACTGACTGAATGTCCTTACTTAAAGGTACAATATGTAGGAAATTTACAGAGAAATAATCACTGAACAGTCTAATGTCTCAATCATATTGGAAGGAAGGTTATATTGAAACAGATTTCCTTCTCAGCTGGCCACAGAAGGACGTTGTCACCACTGCAGTGCCGGCATTTGTAATTTGACACCCTGACTGGCAAAATACAGCATTGTTTTGTAAAGATTCTCAGCCAGTAAAAGGAGCAACCCAGAAGTTATTTTTGTACCCTAAGAAGCCACAGTAGCTTTTTGTTTTACTTTAATATCAGGTAAAGAAGGCTAGAGGCAAACATTTTACAGTAAATTAGAAGCAAATAATAGGTTCTAATAAATATCTCAAGCTACTTTTTCAATTACCAACAACTCAATATTACAGTGAAATGTATTTATCTACTTATTTTTTTCTCTTTATTCTTTGATTAGCACTCCAACATCTCAACAGAGAACACAAATCCACCACAGGCAACATTGCAATTTAACAAGGCTAATCAAAAGGTATTGGCTGAAGCACATGCTTATTTATTTTTTACTCTTTCATCCCTGTTTTATATATTTTTCTAATATTCTAGTTTAAAGCCCCAGTATGTAATATTTTTACCTGTTTACTACCAAATTCTGTGTATCCAGTGCACAAACTTGTCCTTTTTCATTAATATTTCTCAACAACATCAATTCTAAATATTCCTCTCAGCTTCAAATTTTACATTTTTAATACATAATTTGTGGTCGACGCTCCATGGTCATCCTCCATCTTGAAATACGGTAGCTATTTAGGGACATACGAGCTCTGAGTTACGCGTTTGCACTATGACTGTAACCTGAAAGAAACAGCAGAGGGCAGCAGTGCGCCGTGGAAGCATGGCGTCTGACAATGCAACTTTTCCACACTCTGCTACTCTCTTCTACCACCACTTTCTAATTGCATTATTTCCTGTTATTTCAGCTGTTAACTTTATTTTCTCTGTAAGTGTTTTTCTCCCCAGAAGAAGCTACACTGGCATTCTGCTGAGCTGTGGTGGCCTCATGGAGGGGGCCATCGGCTGGCACACTGCTGCCAACCACTGAACATTCTCCCTCTCCTGATATTACATCTCACTTTCTTTAGCATAGAATGTGCTACTATTAGTTCACCTATTGAATTAATTATAGATTCACTCAGATAAAGACAATAAAGTTTCTCTTACTAAATAGAACTTCTACTAAGAAATCAGTGTAGCCATAGAAACACTACTTGATCTATATGGTGTGTGTATGTGTGTGTGTGGGTGTGGGGTGTGCGTGTGCCTGCTCTGTCTTCTCAATCCCCAGTGAGTCGTAGCGGATGGCTGCTCATACTGAGCCAGGATCCTCTGGAGGTTTCTTCCTGTTAAAAGGGAGTTTTCCTTCCCACTGTCGCTACATGCTTGCTTAGTATGAGGATTGTATCAACACACAGTCAGTGTCTTGATGCAATCTGCTGGGTTCCTTATATAGGAAACTTTTTTACTGATTGGCTTAATGAACTGAACTGTATTGGAATGTTTACTTTGTGAAGAGCCTTGAGACGACTCTTGTCGTGATTTGGCGCTATATAAATAAACTGAATTGAATTGANNCTACTTTTTCAATTACCAACAACTCAATATTACAGTGAAATGTATTTATCTACTTATTTTTTTCTCTTTATTCTTTGATTAGCACTCCAACATCTCAACAGAGAACACAAATCCACCACAGGCAACATTGCAATTTAACAAGGCTAATCAAAAGGTATTGGCTGAAGCACATGCTTATTTATTTTTTACTCTTTCATCCCTGTTTTATATATTTTTCTAATATTCTAGTTTAAAGGAACTAGAGGCAGGAAACAAGAAACGATGCTCACGAGCGACGCGCCCGGCTCTGCGAGTAACTGCAGCCCAGCACGGGAGCGTGCACAGACGGCTATGTTACACAAACACAAAAATACCATTACCTGACCCTCTTCACACGCTCTCACGCCACACCTCCAATATCTCACGCTGAAAAGGCAACTCCCCGCCGCTCTCACGGACAATATTGCGGCGAAGCAATCCACGCTGCAGCCCTGATCACAGCTAATGCTACTACTGTAGCATGATCACAGCTAATGCTACTGCACGCTAGCTCTCTCTGAGTCATCGGTGAGGTCAGATCATTGTCATCATCTCTAAACACAACCTATAATGTTTCTTACCTGCTCACTAGGAAATGAGCCATGGCAGCATCCTTTTTGAGTCCCAGATATAGTTGAAGCAGCCTCCATTCGTCAATCACGTATCCGATATAGATTCGGGTCCCTGCCTGTCTTTTACCATATTTGGTTTTTGACTCACGAGATGCCGCTGAATAAACTTCCTTTGTGCCACGCTTGGTCGTTTGCTGGTTGCAGTAGAATCCATTCCCACAGTTCTTCTTTTGGAGTTTGGCGGTTGGCAAGCAACTTACGGTGCAATAGCGCCACCTACCGATCTGCAGTGTCGAACACATTTTCTTTCTGTTTTGAAGCTGTCGTGAACGCGCAAGCAGTGTCAATTGACGCCACATCCGTAGGGCAGCGCGGGAAATTCGTGACCGAACTGCAGCGCATTTTGCAGCAAACAGCCTGTTCAAGAAAATGGAACGATACATGGGTGGCCTCATTCTTTTAGGTTTATAACGCTTCATCACCCATTAGCTTTGAAAAAATTAACATACATGTTTAATTTTTTACAGATTTTTTAAAGATCCTGCCTCATGTTCCTTTAAAGCCCCAGTATGTAATATTTTTACCTGTTTACTACCAAATTCTGTGCATTCAGTGCACAAACTTGTCCTTTTTCATTAATATTTCTCAACAACATCAATTCTAAATATTCCTCTCAGCTTCAAATTTTACATTTTTAATACATAATTTGTGGTCGACGCTCCATGGTCATCCTCCATCTTGAAATACGGTAGCTATTTAGGGACATACGAGCTCTGAGTTACGCGTTTGCACTATGACTGTAACCTGAAAGAAACAGCAGAGGGCAGCAGTGCGCCGTGGAAGCATGGCGTCTGACAATGCAATTTTTCCACACTCTGCTACTGTGGCCTCATGGAGGGGGCCATCGGCTGGCACACTGCTGCCAACCACTGAACAATCTCCCTCTCCTGATATTACATCTCACTTTCTTTAACATAGAATGTGCTACTATTAGTTCACCTATTGAATTAATTATAGATTCACTCAGATAAAGACAATAAAGTTTCTCTTACTAAATAGAACTTCTACTAAGAAATCAGTGTAGCCATAGAAACACTACTTGATCTATATGGTGTGTGTGTGTGGGTGTGTGTGGGTGTGGGGTGTGCGTGTGCCTGCTCTGTCTTCTCAATCCCCAGTGAGTCGTAGCGGATGGCTGCTCATACTGAGCCAGGATCCTCTGGAGGTTTCTTCCTGTTAAAAGGGAGTTTTCCTTCCCACTGTCGCTACATGCTTGCTTAGTATGAGGATTGTATCAACACACAGTCAGTGTCTTGATGCAATCTGCTGGGTTCCTTATATAGGAAACTTTTTTACTGATTGGCTTAATGAACTGAACTGTATTGGAATGTTTACTTTGTGAAGAGCCTTGAGACGACTCTTGTCGTGATTTGGCGCTATATAAATAAACTGAATTGAATTGAACTAAAGAGATGAGACTAGCTGGTACACTGTTGCTATACTTTTTTAGGTTGAATAACGAACAATAAAATCAAAAGACGCAGCAAGGTGAGGGATCAGACAAAGTGCAGCCCAAAGACCCCTTATGATGAGTAAGACAGATGGATGCAGTGTTCCCTCGCCCGGACGCGGGTCACCGGGGCCCCCCTCTGGAGCCAGGCCTGATGTTGGGGCACGCTGGCGAGTGCCTGGTGGCCGGGCTTTCACCCATGGAGCCCGGCCGGGCACAGCCCGAAGAGGAGACATGGGTCCCCCTTCCCATGGGCCCACCACCCGTGGGAGGGGCCAAAGGAGTCGGGTGCAATGTGGAAAGGGTGGTAGCCGAAGGCGGGGACCTTGGCAGTCTGATCCTCGGCTACAGAAGCTGGCTCTAGGTACGTGGAATGTCACCTCTCTGGTGGGGAAAGAGCCGAAGTTGGTGTGTGAGTTTGAGAGGTTCCGACTAGATATAGTTGGACTCACCTCAACGCATGGCTCTGGCTCTGGAACCACTCTGGAATTGCTCCCACTGAGAGGCGTCGAGCAGGGGTGGGCATACTTCTTGCCCCCCATCTTGGTGCCTGTACGTTGGGGTTTACCCCGGTGAGTGAGAGGGTAGCCTCCCTCCGTCTTCGGGTGGGGGGACGGGTCCTGACTGTGGTTTGTGCTTATGCACCAAACTGCAGCTCAGACTACCCACCCTTTTTGGAGTCCCTGGAGGGGGTACTGGAAAGCGCTCCTTCGGGTGACTCCCTCGTTCCGCTGGGGGACTTCAATGCTCACGTGGGTAACGACAGTGAGACCTGGAGAGGTGTGGTTGGGAGGAACAGCCCCCCTGATCTGAATCCGAGTGGTGTTTTGTTATTAGACTTCTGTGCTCGTCATGGATTGTCTATAACGAACATCATGTTCAAGCATAAAGGTGTCCATATGTGCTCTTGGCACCAGGATACCTTAGGCCGCAGGTCGATGATCGATTTTGTTATCATTTCATCTGATCTGCGGCCGCATGTCTTGGACACTTGGGTGAAGAGAGGGGCGGAGCCGTCAACTGACCACTACCTGGTGGTGAGTTGGCTTCGATGGTGGGGGAAGATGCCGGTCAGACCTGGCAGACCCAAACGTGTTGTGAGGGTCTGCTGGGAACGTCTGGCAGAGTCTCCTGTCAGAAGGAGCTTCAATTCCCACCTCCGACAGAACTTCGAACGTGTCACGGGGGACATTGAGTCCGAATGGGCCATGTTTCGTGACTCCATTGTCGAGGCGGCTGACCGCAGCTGTGGCCGCAGGGTGGTCGGTGCCTGTCGTGGCGGCAACCCCCGAACCCGCTGGTGGACACTAGTGGTTAGGGATGCTGTCAAGCTGAAGAAAGAGTCCTATCAGGTCTTTTTGGCCTGTGGGACTCCGGAGGCAGCTGATAGGTACCGGCAGTCCAATCGGAATGCAGCTCGGGTGGTCGCGGAGGCAAAAACCCGGGCATGGGAGGAGTTCGGTGAGACCATGGAACAAGACTTCCGTACGACTTCGAGGAGATTCTGGTCCACCATCCAGCGCCTCAGGAGGGGAAAGCAGTGCACTACCAACACTGTTTACAGTGGGGAGGGTGTGCTGCTGACCTCGACTCGGGACGTTGTGAATCGGTGGGCCGAGTACTTCGAAGACCTCCTCAATTCCACCGGCACGTCTTCCAGTGTGGAAGCAGAGTCTGGGGACTTTGGGTTGGGCTCTCCAATCTCTGGAGCCGAGGTCACTGAGGGTCAAAAAACTCCTCAGTGGAAAGGCTCCGGGGGTGAATGAGATCCGCCCGGATTTCCTTAAGGCTCTGGATGTTGTGGGGCTGTGTTGGTTGACGCGGCTCTGCAATATCGCATGGACATCGGGGGCAGTTCCACTGGACTGGCAGACCGGGGTGGTGGTCCCCCTATTTAAAAAGGGGGACCGCAGGGTGTGTTCCAACTACAGGGGGATCACACTCCTAAGCCTCCCTGGTAAGGTCTATTCAGGGGTTATTGAGAGGAGGGTCCGTCGGATAGTCGAACCTCGGATACAGGAGGAGCAATGCGGTTTTCGTCCTGGCCGTGGAACACTGGACCAGCTCTATACCCTTGGGGGAGTCCTGGAGGGTGCGTGGGAGTTTGCCCAACCAATCTACATGTGTTTTGTGGATTTGGAGAAGGCGTTCGACCGCGTCCCTCGGGGGGCCCTGTGGGGGGTACTCTGGGAGTATGGGGTACCAGGCCCCTTGATACGGGCTGTTAGGTCCCTGTACGACCAGTGTCAGAGCTTGGTCCGCATTGCCGGCAGTAAGTCGGACTTGTTTCCGGTGAAAGTTGGACTCCGCCAAGGCTGCCCTTTGTCACCGATTTGTTCATAACTTTTATGGACAGGATTTCTAGGTGCAGCCAAGGTGGTGAGGGGATCCGTTTTGGTGGCCTAAGGATCAGGTCTCTGCTTTTTGCAGATGATGTGGTCCTGTTGGCTTCCTCAGAACGTGATCTCCAGCTTTCGCTGGAGCAGTTCGCAGCCGGGTGTGAAGCAGCTGGGATGAGAATCAGCTCCTCTAAATCCGAGACCATGATCTTGAGTCGAAAAAGGGTAGAATGCCTTCTCCAGGTCAGGGACGAGGTCCTGCCCCAAGTGGAGGAGTTTAAGTATCTCGGGGTCTTGTTCACGAGTGAGGGAAGGGTGGAGCGTGAGATCGATAGGCGGATTGGTGCTGTGTCTGCAGTGATGCGGGCGTTGTACCGGTCTGTCGTGGTGAAGAGAGAGCTGAGCTGAAAGGCGAAGCTCTCAATTTACCGGTCGATCTACGTTCCTACCCTCACCTATGGTCACGAGCTTTGGGTAGTGACCGAAAGAACGAGATCGCAGATACAAGCGGCCGAAATGAGTTTTCTTCGCAGGGTGGCTGGACTCTCCCTTAGAGATAGGGTGAGAAGCTCAGCCATCCGGGAGGGGCTCGGAGTAGACCCGCTGCTCCTCCACATCGAGAGGAGCCAGTTGAGGTGGCTCGGGCATCTGATTAGGATGCCTCCTGGACGCCTCCCTGGTGAGGTTTTCCGGGCACGTCCAACCGGGAGGAGACCCAAAGGAAGACCCAGGACACGCTGGAGAGATTATGTCTCTCGGCTGGCCAGGGAACGCCTTGGAATTCCCCCGGAGGGGCTGGCCCAAGTGGCTGGGGAGAGGGAGGTCTGGGCTTCCCTCCTTAAGCTGCTGCCCCCGCGACCCGACTCTGGATAAGCGGG
>SSNS01000229.1:1073278-1106179 GCA_006937985.1 Aphyosemion australe | reverse complement strand
TTTTTTCTAACTTGTATTTATAATCATCTTTCATTTGTTTTATCATTTTTATAATTTTATGACTTTCTGTTTTCTGATTTTTAATGATTTTATGATATTCTGTTGTTTTGTTTTAAGATCATTTTATGATGACTATCTTGTGTTTTGTTGATCTTTGTGAAGCACTTTGTGATTCTTTTTCTGTGATAAGTGCTATACAAATAAAATTTACTTACTTACTTACTTACTTTCACCTGCAGCATAAACAGAAGGGAGTGCAGTGGCGGCTTAGGGCCAGAATATACTTGCTGTTTAAACTCGCGTTGGTTTCAAGCACCAGGCTGTGTCTTTGTTCACATACTTGCAGCTACACAGCGCTGCACTGCATGTAGTACTGGAGTGTTCCACTAGGGGGCAAACGACAGTACTCAGACTGGATAGAGAGCTGGGGCCATAGATATCATATATATTGCTAGATGCCTTACCCACGCTGTTCGTCAATTGGACAACCGTCCCTACGTGGCGGCCATCTTACTTCAGACAGCTGCCCCCTTTCGTAACATTGGTGTCAATGTTGCATGTACTATTTAAATAACTCTAACTTGCTCAATTTTCAACCGATTTTCAAATAGTTTATTTGTTATAAACTCCAGAGATGTGGCTGTGATATATGACAGATTTGGCCCTTTAATTTAAAAATGTGCAAGTATGTCGTCTCAAGCCTTTGTTATAAGATTTGTAATAATGCAACCTGCTTGTAAATCCATTAATATTTCATGGAGTTAAGAGTGTTTTTGTTTAAGCTATTCATTCGCCTTCCATCTGCTACCATTGAGAACGGAACGTAAGCTGTCCAAAGTAAGATGGCCGCCGTATAGGGACGCTGCCGACTCCCAGTTAAGGCATCTAGCAATATAAATATCTATGGCTGGGGCAACCAAAACAAACATGGTGTCAATAAAAGAAATCAGTAACTGGTTAATTTTGAGATCACGGCAGAAAAAAAGACAGCAGCGGTATCCTAGATGGTGTGAAAGACCTCTAAATCAGAGTCAAAGTCATAATGGTGAGTGTGTCTCTCTCGTTTTGTCAACTCCACCTACTGGTTACTTGTATATTACAGCATTCGGGCGCATCACGCTAATTTCAGGGGACGCGCACAAACAACGCTTCAAATCAACACAAGCTATAGGCTCGTTTCCTTTATCGGAAATTCCGGGTAAATCGCTGAGCGTGAAATTGACCGGGAGATCCGAAGCCCCGGTCCTCTTAAGCTGTCCTGTCTCCATATATATTTGGCCCTGTAAGGTATTTGATGAAACGTCAGCACATCGCGACCGCAGCGCACTGAGTTACGTCATCGATCAGCGGAAAATGCGCCAAAAGCAGTAAACAAAAGATCGACACAATGGAGGAAGCAGCAATAGTTGGCACGTTTATGTTTGCTATGTTGTTATATGCAGCGATGGCAGTCCAGTTTTCTTGGATTCCATCGCTCGTCCTAAATAACGATTCCCGCCACATTTATGCATTTCCTATTTCCTCCAGAGTTGACATAATTTCCAACTGAGTTACAACCAATCGGCAGCGTTCCCGCCCAGCGTCTTCACCGGGTCTTGTTATCGGGCCATTCCGAGTACCTACCCCTGACCAGGTACTCAGAAGGTTCCGGAAAACGGCCCGGAAAATGGCCGTTTGGCCGGCCCGGTCAAGTGGAGACAAGCGCACGTTGGGAACTTCCGGTAAATTTACCCCGAAGTTCCGATAAAGGAAACGAGGCTTATGCCTGGCAGCCATTTTAAACACATGTACGCGTCGTTAAACAGCAAGTATATTCCAGCTCTTAAGGTATTTATACTGTGCCATATCACGCACCATGTTTGGTGGAAGAAGTAGTAGTTCTGACCAAAGAAACATAATTTTTGAAAAATGTCCCAAAAATTATTTAATTAAAATTACTCACATATCGATACTTAAATGAGAGTATCGATTCCAAAACATAAATAGCTAGAATCGGAGGAATCGATACTTTAGTATCGATCCGCACATCCCTAATGTGTAGTCTTTACGAGGATTTAGCGCTCTCCAAACATCCCTGATTCCCAATTTATTTATGAGTCCTTCAAGTTTCCCTGTGATTATATTATACTTTTCTTCCTTGTCTATGAATTCAGAATGTTTTTCAAAAACAAACTTGTTGAATATTAATGCTGCCACCCCTCTTTTCCATCCAGATTTATGTGATGCTGAAAATACTTGGTTGAAGCCCTGCTTTTTCAACTTACTGTGTTCTTTTTCTCTTAAATGTGTTTCCTGAAGGAAAACAGTATCCACCTTCTCCTTTTTCATTTTCCCCAGTATTTTGGATATTTTAACTGGATTCAACATTCCCTTCACATTATACGTTCCAAGACGAAGTAGTGCTGGTTATGTCATATTTTACAGTTTAAATGTATTATATTTTCTCATTACATGTGACTTGCCTTTGCTATTCTTACAGAACAGAACAATGAAAGTTTTTTTTATAACTTTTTATTATTATTCAACAAATACAAACCGGTCAGCATCCAATACAGTAACCTTACGCAGCATTAAAGTTGTACATATTCTGCAGAGTCCATACTCATCTAAAACATTAGCAGACAGAAGTAGTTATGTCCACCGTGGTTATCTATCATCCAGTTTAATGTTCACTCCCAGTATTTCCAGAGGTCCCTTCCAATTAGCCTTTCGCCGGCCCCGCCCTGCCCCCAGAACGGCTATTGTCCAATCACACATCATAGCAACCGTTACTATCCGACATTTCCAAACAAAATGATGAAGCTAAGCCTAATTTACTACTAGGCATTAGCCTCGATAGTAGTTGTGTCCCCTTCGTTTCCCCTTCAGAACCTCCTCATCGACCTCAACCAGCAACAGCCAAGCATGAGTGCTCCCTCTGCCTGCGGCTGGGCAGAGGTCCGCCTCCCAGACTATCCAAGACCCTTTTAGATAAGACACACCGTGCCAGCAAATCAGCGTAATATTACCTCAACCAGTGTGAATCAGTGTGTCTTATAAACGCACATTAAGCCTTGGCGCAACAATGGGTGGTGTCATGATCACGTGATGAATTAATGTCGAGCTCCGGCCGGGAACTAAAAATGAAAGTAAACACGGGCATAAAAAGTTACATTTTATAAACAGACTCAGCTAAGATGATAGCGATGCAGAGCGCCGAGAGCTTTTCTCCGTTAGAGCTGCCTGCAGCTCAGATCATCTGACAGCTGACATCTGACAGCTCACAGGGACACCGCATCGCTGCCTCGGATCCACACGTCGCCGGACCTTCTCCCAAACTCCCAACTCCTTGTTCCCTGCTATGCTTCGCTCAGCGGAGCCGACACTAATATATCCCTCCACTGCATACTGTAACCCTTTTGCCTCGATCTGGATGATATTGAGGAGAAATTGCTCAAAAAAATGTCGCTGACACGCATCTGTCTACTTCCCATCGCGGTAATCTGCAGAGCTGTAGTATTTGATCCAATTATTGTCGGAGTTGGCAACAATAACTAAGGGGGCGGGGCTCGGCAAAAGGTCAATTATCCACAACCAGCTGAGAGTTTTCCCCCACATAGTGAACAATGAACATTTTCAACATTTTAACTGTTAACAGTAACATAAACATATGTTCATTGTTTTACTTCATTTTCTGTGGTCTTTTTTATGACCATAACAGTGTGGTAAGTGGTGAGAGGTTATGAGGGAAGGCCAAGAAAACAAGTGAGGCCAGGCACCCGTCTCACTAGGCTGCCTCCGCAAGTATGAAGCAGCAGTTTCGCGGATCTCTGATCGCAGGTTAATGGGAAAGGCTCGTTACCGAAACTGAGCAAACCTCCATTCTGCAGTGGGAATCTTGCGGATATTTGACCGCGGGTAGACCAGTGAAGCACCGAAGCCTATGCTAGCTAGCCTAGATCAGCTTACCTAGCTTGAGTTTCGGTACCCGCCCCACCAACACGTTATATTTCAACCCATCTTTGACCAAGCAGTGTTTTGTTAAACACAGCATTATCTCCCATTCAACCAGCGAAATAGAGTACAGAAATATTATTTTACTTACTGATAAAAATAAAGCAGAGACTTCTTGGATGATCTCTTAGTGCAATCAATACCACAGCTTGCCTTCTTTGTTCACGTAATTCCATTATTAACATCCAAACACGAACACATAGAGGCCACAACTAAAGTTCAGAGTCAAAATGGCCAAAAATCTATTAGCGTGAGGCTGATGTCTTCCCCAGAGCTAGCTCTGATGCTATCTCTGATGCTCATGCTAGCTGTCAATCAAATCTAATTATTCATAATTTCAAGCATTTGATTACACCTAAACGGAAGCGTTACAAAAAAATTCACCCCCCTCAAAGTTGTCATGAGTGTAAACTAGACCTATTAAACCTAAAATGTTTTTTGAACCAGGATGTAAACATGTTTATTTCTGCTGTGAAGTTGCAATTTTTAACATGGGAGTCAATGAGGATTTGCTCACTTCTGGTGCCAGCCCCTAGTGGATGAGGGTGGAACTGCAATTTTTGGCACTTCGGTGTTTGCTTCATAAAATCAGGAAAATGGAGACACCTTGAATTAAATCCATGAAAAAAACACTGTTGCATTTCTCGAACAATGCAGGGAGTAAATAAGCCGTGATGTCACACTTATAGATGTAATCTACATAGATATAAAATCGCCTTGCTGCAATAGATTTTCATTTTGAAAATTATTGGATGTTTTACACTGAAACCGTGTGTGATTTCCTGTCTAGCCCTATGTTAACTGCGGAAATTCACGTGTCCCACAAGCGGCTTGCGGCAAAAGTAGATCCCGATCCTAACTTGCGCAGCCCGGTGTGGCTTGTCACTTCTGAGACGTGCCTGAAGATTGCCGCAGCACGGCTGATTTTAATCATCCCAACAGACTATAATGGATTCTATTAAAAGCAGTGACGTTCCGCTGCCGTACTCTAACCCTGCCACTGATGCTTCAAGTGTGAAGTAGGGGTAACCCTAACCATAACCAATGCTGTTCTATCCCTAACCCTAACTTAAACAAAAATGTTAATTCTCACCATACCTCTAAAACCAAGTATTAGGGTGTTTTGCACTGTGTGGACCAGCCAAATGTCCACACAATGTGGAAATGTCCACACATTACAGGTTAAAAGTCAAAATGTGTCCACTTAAACATATAAAGACAAGTACACACACACACACATCAACCCCTAGACAGTGAAGAAAAGAAAGAAAGGATTTTTTTATATAGCACTTCTCTAAATAAAAACACAAGGTGCTTCACAAGAACAATAAATAAGATCATAATAACAAAAATGGGTGAGAAAAAAATATTTTAAAAAAGAAGAAAAATTACAAAGTAACAGGAACACACACACAAACCACACACATGCACAAAACCATGCATTTAAACTCTAATTAAAACACATAGCCTACATTTTCGCAAACACTGGTTACTGGACAAACAACTTCTGAGCCAAGCTAGTTCATTCTTATCTGCGATAGAAATACAAAAATCATGGTACTAGTAGAGCTCCCTCTGTGAGAAGAAGTTTGATGGTTGATCCTGCTGTGTTTTGTTCCAAGTTCTCATTAGCGTACCTACCCTGACTGAGCTACACCAAACTACTTAGCAGAAACAAGGCAAAAACAGTCTGCTTCAAAGTGGTTCACACACACGAAATATTTTTACTGGGAGCTCCGGTCCACTCTGCTTGGCATCGTGTTGCATCTTCATTTATCCATCCATTGTCTTCCAATTATCCCCAACTGGCCAACTTCTTCAGGAGGATCCTAAGGCATTACCAGGCCAGCCGAGAAACACAGTTCCTCAAGTGTATCCTTGCTTTGTGTCTCGGCAAACAAAAAAAATCCATTCCTCAACAATTTTGTGGGTAGGGACTCGATAGGTGAGATGGGTTCTATGCTAATTTCCCCAACTGTAGTGTGAAAATCTGGGACTTAGTCAAACAACTCATTTTAGGCATATAAATCCTAAACCAAACACTGACAGAAAATGGACAGCTTCTTTCATGTTTGGAGTGTTTATAGAGGCTGCACATGCCAACAAGGCAGCACAAGAAGATGAAAAAAGTCAGATTTTCATAATATGTCCCCTTGTACATATGCAGAAATGTTCTTTATAGTTTGCGTACAATAATTTCAGTGGTGGGCTTTACATTACATTCATGTTTTTTTTTTCTTGTCATCCTGCAGCTTGCACCATATTTCTTAAGAACATTTTGGTCATTCCTTGGTTTGAGAGTCATATCTTTCAGGTAATTTTCTTTAAAAACTTTAAAAAAAATTTAAGACTGAATATTATAAATTTATTTGTATAACAATGTGTCTTTTATTTTGCAGTTATGGATCTATTGTGAATGATGTCGGCATTACTTTTAATTCAACATATGTTCCAAATGACACTGCTCTTACAAGTGTTTTGGTCGATGCTGCTCCAAACATAACAGTCTTCAACATTGACATCTATAACATCTCTGTGTATGGCACAAGTAAGTAAAAATCGATATATAAAAAGTTAAATGACTGAAAGAGCCAAGAGAATGATGAAAAACAGAAAATGAATGTTTTGTTGATTATGTGATTTGTAAGAAGCCTGTTGTGTCCCAATTTGTTTCGAAGCCCCACGAATCAAACCTTTAGATCCAAAAATAAGCCACTAATGGACTTGTACTGCAAAAGAAAAAGCTGTGTTTCACTTTGAATAATCTTGTATAAACTCTAGATGTATTCAGAAAAATATTTACTTAATGATAAGTAATGTCTCATTCTTGTGACATGTTTTTTTTAATAAATAGGTGTAGGTTATGTTACAAATTCCACCACTGCAACTTCAAACACCACTACAGAAACTACAATTACAACCACAACGGCTCCAATAACAACTACAGCAGCTTCAACTACAATCACAGTAGCTCCAACCAAGACAGCTACTCAAACAACAGCCATGCATGCCCCAAAAACCTCAGCTGCTTCAACACCAACTACTACTACTCCAACAGCTACCGAAATCCCACAAATGACCACAGATGCTGGACTAACAACAGCAGCCCAAAATAAAACCACACCTGCTCTATCAACAACAATGGAAGCCTTAACAAAGACTAAAGAAATCACTTCAACAACCACAGAAGCTCCACCAACCACAACAACAGAAGTTTTAACAACACTAGTTGGTCCAACCATTACCACAGGAGCCCCAACACCTCCAGCTGCTCTAGCAACCACAGCAGTCTCAGCAGTGACCACCACAACTCCAAATACAATTACAATGACCTCGTCAAATATTAAACCTACTCCAACATCAATGACAGAAACCGCAACAATGACAACAGGAGCTCAAACAACAACCACAACAGAACTAAGATCTACAGAAGCTCTAACATATTTCACTGCAAATACAGCTGCTTCAACAAAAACAATTACCACAACTTCACCAATAACCACAGAAGGCCCAACAACAGCTGGTACAACCACTAATACAGCAGCCTCAGCAACCACAGCTGCTCCAAATACAATCACAATGTCCTCATCAAAAACTACCACTGCACAAACAGTTACAGAAGCCTCAGCCAAACCCCCAGTGGTCACAACAACAAAAGCTGCTCAAACAACAACCACAGCAGCCACTGCAGCTCCAAATACAATCACAATATCCTCATCAAAAACTACCACTGCTTCAACATCAATGACAGCAACCCAAACAATGACCACAGGAGCTCAAACAGCAACCACAACAGAACAAAAATCTACAGAAGGTCTAACAGCTTTCACTGCAAATACAGCTGCTTCAACAAAAACAATTACCACAGCATCACCAATAACCACAGAAGGCCCAACAACAGCTGGTACAACCACTAATACAGCAGCCTCAGCAACCACAGCTGCTCCAAATACAATCACAATGTCCTCATCAAAAACTACCACTGCACAAACAGTTACAGAAGCCTCAGCCAAACCCCCAGTGGTCACAACAACAAAAGCTGCTCAAACAACAACCACAGCAGCCACTGCAGCTCCAAATACAATCACAATATCCTCATCAAAAACTACCACTGCTTCAACATCAATGACAGCAACCCAAACAATGACCACAGGAGCTCAAACAGCAACCACAACAGAACAAAAATCTACAGAAGGTCTAACAGCTTTCACTGCAAATACAGCTGCTTCAACAAAAACAATTACCACAGCATCACCAATAACCACAGAAGGCCCAACAACAGCTGGTACAACCACTAATACAGCAGCCTCAGCAACCACAGCTGCTCCAAATACAATCACAATGTCCTCATCAAAAACTACCACTGCACAAACAGTTACAGAAGCCTCAGCCAAACCCCCAGTGGTCACAACAACAAAAGCTGCTCAAACAACCACAACCACACTATTTGAAACAACAACTACAGAAATTACAACCACAGCAATCCCAACAATAACCAGTGAAGCCTCAAAAAAGACCACTGCAGGTCAAACACCCACAACAGGTCCAACTCCTGCTTTTCAAAGTACAAAGAAAGCTGCTCCAACAACCACAGAAGTCCTAACAATGACCACTGCTGCTCGAACAACCACCACGGAAGCTCAATCAATTGCTACTCCAGCAATAACTACTGCAGCACTAACCAGAACCACAGCTTCTCCACAAACAACCAGAGCTGCTTCAGTAATGACCACTACTGCACCAACAACTCCAAAAGGCTCAACAACAAAAGCTACTCCAACAACCACAGCAGCCACTGCAGCTCCAAATACAATCACAATAACCTCATCAAAAACTACCACTGCTCCAACATCAATCACAGCAGCCCCAACAATGATCACAGTAGCTCTAACGGCAACCACTACTGCACCAGCAACTACAGCAGCCCCAACAAGGGCGGCAGCAGTCACATCAAACCCAGCTGCTTCAAAAACACCTACAGCAATCCCTGTAACAACCATAGAAGCACAAACATTTACCACACCTGCCCCAACAACTACAGCTGCTACAAAAACAACCATAGCTGTTTCAAAAACCTCGGCAGTCCCAGCGTCAACCACAGCAGCTCTACCACAAACCACAGAAGCTCCGAAAACTACCACAGCAGTCCCAGCAACAGTCACTGTATCTTTAGCAACGACCACTGTAAGTCAAACAACCACCGCAGTTCTAATTACTGCTGCTCCAAGAACAACAGCTGCTCAAACAAAAAACACAGAAACCCTAACAGCTACCACTGTCGCTCCAACTTTAACCTCATCAGCCCCACTAACCAAAGAAGGTCAAATATTGACAACTGCTTCTGCACCAACAACCAATGAAGCGCCAGCCACAACTACAACTTCTCCTAAAACACCCACAGCTGCCCCAACAATGACCACAACTTCACCAAAGCCAACTGAAGGCCTAACAACAGCTGGTCCAACCACTACCACAGCAGCACAAACAATGACCACTGCTACTTTGAATACAATCATAATAGCTTCATCAAAAACAACCACTGCTCCAACATCAACCACAGCAGCCTCCGCAATGACCACAGGAGCTCAAGCAAAAACTATAGCTGCACCAACAACTACAGAAGCCCCGTCAAGCACCACAACCAAAACTTCTGCAACTATAACCATAGTTTTCCCAACAATGACCACAACTGCACCAAATACTAAAGAAAGCACAGCAGCTATAACACCACCCACAGAAGCTTTAACAACAACCACAGCTGGTCCAAACAGTAAAACAACAGTTCCAACAACAACCAATTCTGCACCAAAAAAGACATCAGCAGCTCTACCAGGAACAACTACACCAACAACTATAGAAGCCCCAACAACAACCACAATAGTAACAACAAACACAGCAACACCAACAACAACCCCAGCAAAGTTTATAGCAACTACAAACGTTTCAACCATTACCACAGCTGCTCAAACTACACCATTATCTTTAACAATAACTAAAGTAGCTCCAACCAAAACTGCAGCAGCTTTAACTACAATAACAGGTGCTCAAACAACTACCAAATCTGTCATAACTATGAGCACAGCTGCTCCAACTACAATAACAGAAATTTCTGCTATTCCAACTGCTCCAGCCACAGCTGCAGCTTCTCTAACCATTACAACAGGTCAATCTACAATCTTGTTTAGTAATTTTGGTGGTAAAATTTGTTGATGTACCATATTCCATTTTTGTTCTTTGCAGGTAGTAACATACCAACAACCACGGCTGCTTCAACTACCACCACAGCTGCATCAACAACTTTCACTTCAGCTGCCACTACCACAACCACTGCAGGTATAACATTTGCAAATACTCCAAATACTTCATCAACAACCACAGCTGCTCCAACCATAACTACAGGAGCTCCAGCTATGACCACAGGTTTCCAAACAATAACCACAGTCACAGCACATAAAACAACCATCGTAGCCCCAACCAAAGCCACACCTGCAGCAACAGCTACATCAGCCAAATTTGATCTAACATCTACAGCTGCTCAAACAGCCACAGCTACTCCAACAGAAGCTACAGCACCCTCAGCAACAGCTGCAACTAAAACAACATCCATTACTATTCCATCATTAACTATATCTGTACCTATATCCACCACAGCAGCCCTAACCCAAACTTCAGCATCCACTACAACTACAGTTACTCCAAAAACCACACCTGCAGCAACAGCTACATCAGCCAAATTTGATCTAACATCTACAGCTGCTCAAACAGCCACAGCTACTCCAACAGAAGCTACAGCACCCTCAGCAACAGCTGCAACTAAAACAACATCCATTACTATTCCATCATTAACTATATCTGTACCTATATCCACCACAGCAGCCCTAACCCAAACTTCAGCATCCACTACAACTACAGTTACTCCAAAAACCACACCTGCAGCAACAGCTACATCAGCCAAATTTGATCTAACATCTACAGCTGCTCAAACAGCCACAGCTACTCCAACAGAAGCTACAGCACCCTCAGCAACAGCTGCAACTAAAACAACATCCATTACTATTCCATCATTAACTATATCTGTACCTATATCCACCACAGCAGCCCTAACCCAAACTTCAGCATCCACTACAACTAAGGTTACTCCAAAAACCACACCTGCCGTGACAACAAAAGCAACTACAACTGAAGCTCCTCCGTCAGTCTTTGTTGCTTCAGCAACTGTGGTAGAACCATATGTTCCACAATTAAGTGATAAGAACAGCGAGCAGTTCCAAGCACTAGCAACAAAAGTGGTAGAAACTGTAAGTGCATTCTTACAATGTTTTTTCTATTGTCATGAAAATAATCTCTTTTAAATGTTTAATTTTTACTTTTAATCTAATGCCCTTATTTTTCCACAGTTTACAATCATCTATAAAAGTAAATATGGGGATCTCTTCATCAGTTGTTACGTCATTGATTTTAAGTAAGAGTTTATTTAAAAACATCTACCTTACTCTTTTTTATCAACATCAGTAATTATAACAAAGAAAACTATATATATAATTAATTTCTGCCCTATATTGTTTGTTCTTATAAACATTCCTATGTATGGATCTTTTTCAGACCTGGTGCAGCTATAATCAGAATGAATGCTACTGAAGCAGATGTTGGGTTGGTGTTTAATAACACCATACCAACTCAGCAAATCCCAGCAGCTAAAGATGTTCAACAAACCTTAGTGGAAGCTGTAACTAATACCAGCCTCACCTTCAATGTCACCTTTCAGCCTTCAACTATTCAAGTAATAGGTAAGTAACATCACAGACCTGGATTTATTTGTTTGATTTTCATTGAAGTGTGTGTTTTTTTGTGATTTTTTTATTTGGTAACTGAACTTTGTTTTTGCTATGCTGATGGCTGAATAAACGATTTCAATTGATTTTACAAGTACATACATAATTGCTTTATTTCTGTATGGAATTGAAATCACAGTGGAAGGAAAGCTGTTACCATTATTGACTTGTTTTAATTCATGAGATATTTCCTTTTCCATTTACTGCATTGCTTGCTTGGATAACTAATAGCATTCACTTTCTTTATTTCTTATACTAAGAAAAAAATTGGTTTATTTTAAGTGTGAATCATCATTCAACTATGTTTAACTATGTTTATGTTTTCTTTTTATTAAAGTATTCTTTGTGGCAAAATTTGATTTTTTGTTAACTTCTCTGTTTTTCTTTTGGTAGGTGTACCTGTCACAACGACTGTCCCCCCAACTGCTATTGCTACAACCACCATTGCTACAAATGCAACACTAAATGTTACATCTGGCACTGCTACAAATTCAAATACAAACATTACCACTGCTACAAATTCAAATACAAACATTACCACTGCTACAAATGTAAATACAAATGCTAACAGTGCTCCCACTACCGCAGTCAGTCTTGTTACCAGTGCTACAACTGCATCATCACCTGCTACTAATATTGCTACAACTGCTGGAACAACTAAACCAAGAACTTCAATAGCTACTGCCACCGCTATTACCTCTACTACTACTACTACTACTGCTACTACTCCCTCTAAAGTTACATCAATAACCACTTCTACAACCAGCACCACATCTACTACAACTGCTGAGCCAACAACAACAATGCAACTGATCTTTAGGTCTAAAGAAACCTTTACCACTGATCTGGGGAATCCATTATCTGCAGCATTTCAAAAGCGAGCTGCACTAATAAAGTCAAATGTAAGTGTTGTTTTGGTCTTTCAATTGTCAAAATGTCTACAGTTTATTGTGATAGGAAAAACGTACACACATCCACAAGTTCCAAAACTTAAGAAACCACACCCACAGACAGAAATCTAAAAATACCCCAACAAGCTGAAGTCTGGCTTCACTCCCACTTACAAATTTAAGCTTTACTCAAAGACCCTAATGAACAGGTTTGTGTAAGAGCATTTAATGAATGAGATCTTTGGTATCTATAAATCTAGACACTTTAGTGAATGACTTAGAAACATTAAATAATTCTAATAAATTATTTTTATAGGTAAAGATTTTAAGTGTTTCTTTTTTCTTTCTGCAGCTTGAACCAGACTACCAACAGCGGTTTTCCACATTCCGCAATTTTATCGTGGTCTCATTCAGGTATTTTTCCCATTTCTTTTTTGGTGATATACTTATTAGATTGCTGACAACAAAATTTGTACAGATCAAATAATGTTTACTTAATTTTGCAGCAACGGGTCAATCATCAATTCTGCAGATCTTTTATTTGCAACAAAGTATGTTCCCAATAGCACTGAAATTGGGAGGGTTTTGATCGATGCAGCACCAAACATTACAGACTTCAACATTGATCTTAATTACATTTATGTGAACGGCACACGTAAGTAACTTTGAACTCAGAATTATAAAATCCTTAAATATTTGCAAATGTTTTAACATATTTATTAAATCATTGCTAAAATTTTGTTTCTTTACATTTGCAGAAATATCAGGAGGAGTCAACCACCAGATCAGTCTCATCACTGCAGTCTGCATGGTGTTGTTGTCATGGCTACTGTCAAGCCAGCTATAAGCTCTCTGCTGATTTCTCTTGAAAATCATAATAAAGTGTTCAATGTTATTGGTATGATAAAATACCCCCAAAAATGTCCAAGTAGGATGTGTTCGTTTGAAAATCAATAATATGAAAACACAAATATGTATCTTTGAAATACAATAATTTTGTTTGAACAATATTTATCTAATTTACAACCCTGAAACTTAGTCAATGAAGGGAATAGCTGTTTATGTAATAAGAAATCAGTTTAGTTAACGTTATGGCAAACTATTTATACTATTAACTTGTTTAAAATCTTTATTATGTGAAGGCAATTTAATATAATTTAAGGTGAATATGAAGGTATGTCCTTTAGGGCTATTTAGTTGGTTACACTGTCAATGTAAATCCTGAAGAATGTCCACTTTCTTAACATTGTGCAATACATTGAATTTAAGATGTTTGAATGTTACTTTGTTTTTTTTTCTTTTAAATAATTTATCATATAAAATCATTCTATTCTGCAACCTGGTATGCGTCTCCTGTATAATCATAAAATAAATGATTTTCAAACACCATAATTCCATTACTTTTATGTAATATAATAATAGGCTTCTGTTATTCAGGTCATTTGACAAAAGTGTGTTTATCGTTTTTTGTGTCAAACAAATCAACATGTAAAGTCATTGTTCTGTTTTGTTTAAAATTTGTTACCCTTAAGCAGACATTTGTTTATTTTTAATATTTTCATTGATATTTAGTTTGACCAATTAGTTAGTATCCATCAACAGAGAAGTTTGACTTCAGCATTAGGCCTACTATTTAAAAAATATTATAAACATTGACCAATCAATTTTCTTTGCTCTTAAAATGAAAAGGAGACATTCAGAGAATGGATAGTAAGTTTTTGTGTCCTCTGTATTTGTTTAATCTTTCCATCAAAAGCAAATGCTCCAACCACAACCACAGCTGCTCCAACCACTGTTCCTCCAAGTACAGCATCATGTAATGTTTTATCAAAACCTCATTTCACAGTTTTACTTTACCATGTCTACGACTTCACCTCAGTGAAACAGTCTTTATATGGGTGCACACGTGAAGAAATAAAGAGCAGAAATGTCAAGTCACATGAACTACAGTGGGTACAGAAAGTATTCAGACCCCCGTCAATTTTTCACTCTGTTATATTGCTGTCGTTTGCTAAATTCAACTAAATTAATTTTTTTCCTCAATATACACACAGCACCCCATATTGACAGAAAAACGCATACTTTTAGAAATTTATGCAGATTTATTAAAAAAGACACATGGTCCTAAGTATTCAGACCCTTTGCTGAGTATTTAGTAGAAGCACCCTTTTGAGCTAATACCGCCATGAGTCTTCTTGGTAAAGATGCAACAAGTTTCTTACACCTGGATTTGAGGAACCTGCCATTCCTCCTTGCAGATGCTCTCCAGTTCTGTCAGGTTGGATGGTGAATGTTGGTGGACAGCCATTTTTAGGTCTCTCCAGAGATGCTCAATTGGGTTTAAGTCAGGGCTCTGGCTGGGCCATTAAAGAACAGTCACAGAGTTGTCATGAAGCCACTCCATTATTTTAGCTATGTGCTTAGGGTCATTGTCATGTTAGAAGGTAAACCTTCGGCCCAGTCTGAGGTCCTGAGCACTCTAGAGAAGGTTCTTGTCCAGGATATCCCTGTACTTGGCCACATTTGTTGTTCTCTCGATTGCAACCAGTTATCCTGTCCCTGCAGCTGAAAAACACCCAAAAAGTTCTATCTTGGTCTCATCAGACCAGAGAATCTTATTTCTCACCATCTCGGGGTCCTTCAGGTGTCTTTTAGCAAACTCTATATGGGCTTTCATGTGTCTTGCACTGAGGAGAGGCTTCAGACGAGCCACTATGCCATAAAGCCCTGACTGGTGGAGGGCTGCAGTGATGGTTGACTTTCTACAACTTTCTCCCATCTCCTGACTGCATCTCTGGAGCTCAGCCACATTGATCTTTGGGTTCTTCTTTACCTCTCTCACCAAGGCTCTTCTCCCCCGGTAGCTCAGTTTGGCCAGACAGCCTGCTCTAGGAAGGGTTCTGGTCGTCCCAAACGTCTTCCATTTAAGGATTATGGAGGCCACTGTGCTCTTAAGAGATTTTTGTAACCTTGGCCAGATCTGTGTCTTGCCTCAATTCTGTCTTTGAGCTCTTCAGGCAGTTCCTTTGACCTCATGATTCTCATTTTGCTCTGACATGCATTGTGAGCTGTAAGGTCTTATATAGACAGGTGTGTGGCTTTTCCTAATCAATCAGTATAATCAAACACAGCTGAACTCCAATGAAGGTGTAGGACCATCTCAAGGATGGTCAGAAGAAATGGAAACCACCTGAGTTAAATAGATGAGTGTCACAGCAAAGGGTCTGAATATTTAGGACCATGTGATATTTCAGTTTGTCTTTTTCATTAACTCTGCATACATTTCTGCATAAATGTTCTGCCAATATGGGGTGCTGTGTGTACATTAATGAGGAAAAATGTATTTAATTGATTTTAGCAAACGGCTGCAGTATAACAAAGAGTGAAAAAATTGACGAGGGTCTGAATACTTTCCGACTCACTTAATATAATGAATGTGCAACACTCACAACGCATTGCCGTTATGTAATGTACAAAGATAAAATTATTGGTATCCCCTCATTAAAACATCATACACACACTGATTACTGATATAAGTATAAACTTTAAAAAGCAAAAATAGTGATAGAAATGGACTGAAAATCAAGTAATGAAAACCAGACATTGATGCCATCATACATTTGAATTTCAACAAGAATAATATGGATATTTTTTTCAGTTGGATGTTGATGTTAGTGGAAAATTAACTAAAAAAAACAAATAGATCTAAAAAAACATTACTGGTACTTTCACTATCATTCTGTTGTGGGCCTTCAGAGCAATTATTCAATGAAAACTGAAAAGCTGTTTAAACCTTTTTTGTTGTAGGCCTATCTATATTTTAAACAGGAGTTAATAGTTTTAAAATTATTTTAGCTAAAGTTACTCAGAGCCACTGTAGAAGGTCCAAGAGCCTGTGTTAAGCCGTGGTAACTTGAGAGGAACTGTGAAATAGTATGAAAGCTTTTGCTGTTTGCTTGTTCAAGTTCAATTCAAATAGACATAATATATAATGATAATGGTAATAATTTTATGTGTATTTTAGAACTAAAAGGCAGAAAAGTGTTTTTTTTTTACTTATTTTTTTACTTTATCTCGTTGCATTGGAATTTTACGTTGTCCCACACTAAGTCTCTGTCCCACATTTGTTAAGTTGGAGGTCAGAGTTTTCTGCAACCTTGGCATAGAGTGAGAACTAGAGTTAAGCCATCTGCAGTACCACTGAAGCAGTCTTGAGAGTCTCTAGTTGGTTGTAGCTCAAAATAGGAGAACCGAAGAGTCATGGTAGTAGCAAGTCAGCTGTCTGGACACAAGCTGGGGTCTAATTAACCCTGACTGAGTCAACTGGAAGGGAGTGTATGATGTTGAAACACCAAAAAAACCCCTAAAACTCCAGGAACATCACTGGTGATGTGTCCAGACATCTGAGGATATGTTGTGTTCTGTATTGAAAAAAATCTAAAGGTACCTGGCCCTAACCATAGCTGGACAGTAGCTGTCAGTTTTTGTGTGGTGTTTTGTTTTTGTTAATGACTTCTCTGCAGTGTATATGTGGCAGTCACAGATGGAAATAAATTCAAAACCCATGCTGGGAGTTGTGTAAGCTTCAGATGTTTTAACAGCTTTTTGAGAGCAAAGTTTGAATTGCATGCATTGCATTTTTTTTTCATAATAACAATTCAAATCAGAATGCAAACTAGAAGAGATTATTTCATGTTTCCCACGAGGATGCTTTAAATTAGTTTTGCTCAAACCTTGTGCTTCAGTGACACTGTGCTCTAGATCTTTTCATTAGAATTTGTTTTAAACTATCTTTTTTCCTTTGCCTGGATTACATTTCACACTGATTCAATATTCAATGTAAATTACACTTCAAATTATGTCCCAATGCTGCTGCAGTAACATTTAGGAGTTGAATAATCAGCCTCTTTTGTACCACTTGCAAAAATATTTATCCCTTGGTGACATGTAAAAGGAAACATTTCCTTTCCTGATTGAATTGAATTGTTTATTTATAAATCCCCTTCTCGCCCTCAGGCAAGGAGGCTCATGGTGCTGTACGTAATGCAGAGACATGAAAAACTATGTAAAAGCAACATTATGGTAAAATAAAAGCATAAAACAATAAAAAATAAATAAATAAAAGAATTAAATGCATAAAGACCAAAGAGTAATCAGGAAAAAAACACTTAAAACTAGAACATTTATCTAAAATAAAGCTTTACTCTGGCTTTAAAAATGGGCAGTGACGTGGACTGTTTTACCTCTGATGGAAGTTGATTTCACAGCCAAGGACCTATAACCAAAAAAGCACGATCACCTCTAGTCTTGCGTTTTGACCGAGGAACCACTAACAGGTCACTCTGAAGCAAGCGTAGAGGTCTTGCAGGTATGTAACCAGTCACAAGTGATGCTAAATATGGTGGCACTGATCCTGACAGAGTTCAAAACAAAGACCAGGATTTGCACAAACATCTCTAAAATTTTCTGTGTCATGATGGTTAAAAACTCAGTTTCACTCAAACTATATGGTGTTTTAGGTGCAGAGTTAATATGTAGCTAGTTGTCAGCTCACGTTCACTAAAGAGCTAAACTGAATGTGTAAATCAGTTATTGATTAAATAAATGTAAAGAAATCGATGTTGAGCTTTTGCATGCAGAGTTAACTTCCTGGGGAAAACTGAATATTCAAATAAGATTAAGTCCTTTACAAATATTGGCATGGAATAACAACAGTCTGTTGAAATGTTTGTGTCACGCACACGAAACAGGAAGTTTTATTAACGGTTGTTACGATTTGTTTTACTATCATTTCAGAAGGCAACGGATCAGAGGCTGCAACACACCTGAGCCAGGAAACTGACAGACTGTCTAATAACAGGTAATATATGTAAAATATATATGTATATCTTTTCGAAAAGGTTTTTTATACTTCTGTGACATTACAAAGACATATTTGTCATTTAGAAATTAACAGTTTAAAAATTTTAGTTGGGAAAAATGCTGAACTTTCTTTAAAAATCATCTAATTTGACTTTGGTTGTCTAAAAACAAATACAGTTGTTTTATACTGCCTTTAAATGTGTCTTTATTTGGAACACTTAGACATTTTCTAGTGGTCCATACCTTTTGACATTTGGTGTGAATTACTCACATTTTCAAAAATATGTTTAATTCCTACGAGAATAAAATTTTAGGCAATTTTTTTTACTGCTAAAACAAGAATACATCAAATGCTCTTGACAGAAGGGATGTGATACAAAAAGAAAAAAAGAACTTGGATATTATAAAGGTCAATATGTATAAAACATCTAAACTTCAACAACAAACACCAGGGCAGATAGGAGGTTGGTCAGATGTAATTGGCCTAATTTGACAAAATGTTTGTCAGTCTTTATGGCATGTTCTAGTGTTTTTGTGAAGGTAGAGGTTGTTGAGGCAACAGATGGAAGCAATGACCACAAATGAGGAACAAGGGGAGTCCTAAAGCACTTCAATTAAATTCATAGAAATGCAGTTCAGTTCATTCCAGTTTAATTTGCTTTATTTCAGTTCAGTTCATTTTGATTTTGTTGAACTGAATTAAGTACCTTTGACAAAAATGTGTTCCATTCAAATCAGTTCAGTTCTTTATATTTCAAGAGTAAGACTGCTCTTTTAAATGGAAAATTCTACACCAGAACTAGGATCTGGATGGGGCAGCTATCTACCTCCAGCCAGCAAGGCAGATGGCCCAGGACAGTGGTTCCCAATCATTTTTTTCTTGAGGACCCCCTTGTCTGTGTCCAAGACAAGCCAGGAACCCCAACTCCTACCCATTATACTATTAGGTGTGTTATGGGGGTTTTCTTAATGGAATGTTTGCAAATGTAATCCTGGTAACCTCACAACATCAGCACAGACTAAATTATGGGGACCCCTTTCCAATCTTGTTGGGAACAACTGGCCTACATGGTGATTTCAATATAACCATTGTAGAAAAGCAATTTGAATGTGTGTGACATAGAACTGTATAGGATAAAATCCTCTTAGAGCTGTTTTTTTCAAGCTGCTAAAACGAACCTAGTCCAGTTACCAAGAGTCAGAATTACAAGAGGAGGTCTGCCATTAACGGGTGTGTCCGTGTGCTGAGCCCACAGCAAGGCTACTCTGTGAGAAAGTCACACCGGAGGAGGCAGGGTAAAACGCTCAGATATAGGCAGATAGAGACTAGGTGAGTCTCCTCACCCCCAGCTTAAACAAATCCTTTGAAGTTCCTGCACAGGGTAATACTGGTTCAAAGGTGTCATCAATTAGTTGCACAAGGTTGATTATCTCCACAGAATCCTAAACACATAGTTACTGTTTGCTTCCTGCTGTCAGAGTCTCTCTCAGGGAATCAAGAGCCCTCTGCCCGTGTCATGTGAATATTTATCTTTAGAGGGAGAAGAACTTTCATGTCAAAGTTCAAACGCGAAACACTGAGCAATATATCTTGTATGTCCCTAAACAGCTACGGTATTTCAAGATGACACATGATGACCACAGTTTATGTATATAAAAATGTCAAATTTCAAGCTAATAGGAATATTTAGAGTAGACTTTGTTGAGAAAAATGAATAAAAAAGGACAAGTTTGTGAACGTAATACACAGAATGTGATAGTAATCGAGTAAAAATATTACACACTGTGCCTTTAACTCTTTGATTGTAAGGTATTAAAATGCGTAAAGGTTCAAGGGGTATGAATACATTTGTAAAGCACTGTCAGGTAATAATATTAACTGTCATTTATTTTTACAGATAGCAAAAAAACATTCACCATGGTGTTTGGATGGATTACACACATTTTTGTGATTCTAACAGGTAATGTTTGTGATGTTTGAATGTTTGCATGTTTGCAAAAAAAAAGAAAAAGAAAAAATAAAGACAGAAAAATGGTCAGAAAACAGTAACAAACTAACTAAACTAAAAAAACGAACTAAAATGCTAATACTAATCAAAATAAATGTATTCTTCTTTGTATTTCATTCACTGACAACTACTGCTACATTAACTACTGCTTCTACAACAATAACCACAACTCCCCAAACAACAGTTCATACAATAACAACTATATCAGGCCAAACAACTACTGCTCCAACAACTACTGCTGCTCCAACAACAACCACCATTGCTCCAACAACTACTGCTGCTCCAACAACAACCACCATTGCTCCAACAACTACTGCTGCTCCAACAACAACCACCATTGCTTCAACAACAACTACCGCTGCTCCAACTACAACTACTTCTCCCACAACAACCACTGCTTCCACAACTACCACTTCCCCCACAACTACAACCACTTCTCCCAAAACTGCAACCACTGCCTCCACAATAACAACCACTTCCCCCACAACTACAACCATATCTGCTCCAAAAACAACCACTGCTAACCCAACATCTACAAACCCACTGACCATAACTTCAACAATGACCCCATCTGCAACAAAATCGGCCACTTCAAAGGTGGCATCATCTGCTGCAGGCAGAGGCAACCACCAGATCAGCCTCATTAGTGTAACTTACATGGTGTTGCTGTCATGGATGATCTCATGCAAATATGCATGTCCCTGCAAAGTTTGATAAGAAATCCTGCAAGAATATGTTCTTACTGGTATGAAGAAGGACTTTGTTCCATTTGGAAATCAATACAATGACTTGAAATTTTATTATGGTCTGAAATAGAGAAAAAAAAAGTTCAAGCCTGTTTTATAGTAACCACGGAGAAAGTTTTTATGACTGCTAATACTGATAGTGAGTGAAAATGTGGTGTTTGTAAACAGTATATTGGAATTATATTGACAAAAAAAAAGAATAATTACATCTATACAGATGGAAATGAGGTTTGCAATTTAAGATTTTCACTATTTACCTTATGACAAGTTTTATTGCTTTTTTTATTTTTACAAAATCAGTACAGTGGTATTATGAAATGTAAAATACCAGAACGTCCTGTATGATTATCCAGTAAGTTTTTATTTGAATGTTTTGATATAAAATGATTCTGTCTTTATCATTCTTTTACTTTTTAAATTTTTCCTCTGTATAACGATGGAAAAGATTTTTTTTTTAAAAATCTTTACATTAAAACTATGTGCAAAATTATCTTATTTAATCTAAAACATGTTTTAAAGTTTATGAAAAATCATGCAAAAGTTTTAAATAAACTGATATGTACAAGTGCAAATATTGTGTTTGCTCTTATGTTGACATTTTTCTTTAAGGGCAGCTTATCCCACACCACTCAGGCGTAGACTATGGGTCTAATGAATAAGAGAATTAGCAACTTTTCCAAAGTTATACAAAAAATAGATAAATATAAAGAAGATATAAAAAAATTAAAATTAAGAAGGAAAGATTAATAAAACTAATAAATAATACATCAATTTGCTTCCTTCTTGGTAATTGTCACACCATGGTTGGAGACATTTCACACAGACTTCCTGTTAGAAAAATGCTTCTAAAGGAGGCGTCTCCTGGCGGACCGAGAGAGCGGCACTGAGGCAGTGATTGGCAGCACCCCCCTCAACTCCCCCTTGCGAGGCTGGAACAATTAGTCATTAACAAGTGCACAGCAGACACACCACTCAAAAGAACCAGCAAACAGAAACAGGAGCATCCTGGAGGACTTCCTGTCCACCGTGATCACTAGAAGAAAGGGAGGAGGAGGATATTTTTTTAAGGAGGCGAGTGGCTCTGAGCCGTAATGCATTATATTGGCAGGTGAGTGGCCAAGCCAGCTGGAGGTGCAGCCGAGACTCAGCTGGAGTCCAGTGCTGATTCAAGATCAATGTGGAGCGAGTTTTAACCTGAAGATGGAGATATAATTACGGTTTTGGGCTGATATATTCAATTTTAAGTAAGTTGCACTAAACTGCCAAAATAATAATTACACATGTCTACAGCACTATTAGACACTCATGTATACAGGTTATCATAAAAAAAAGTTGATTTAAATGTTACTCGCTCTTTACGCATGAGGAAAATTATGTGTACCAAGCAGCCAGTAAATGTAATAATCAATAAAGGACAGAAGAGCGATGCACATTTTCTAGCTGGAAATACAACTACTGACTCCTCTAAAGTGTACAAATAAATGAACCCAAATTAGAAGCTTATATTTCTATTTCAATCATGCTTTAATTCCAGACAGTTTCAAATATTGTAACAGTTGTTACAATATAGCAAGTAAACAGATGAATATTTATAATGAAATCAAATTTGATTGTGTTCTATAATTAAAACAGAACATCATGTATGAACTGAAGTCCATACACCTATCCTACGTTAGTATCTCCTGGCCATAAATAAAAAGCAGTGGTTAACAAAATGCTGCTAACACTGATAATACAATTTCTCCAAACAATTTTGCATTAAAAGCCTCTCTGAATTATTCAAATCTGGAGGCAAAAGAGGTAAATTTCATGTTTCCCACAAGTGTACTTTAACTTTCCTGTTTGTTTTTTGTTTTCTTTTTGCAATTAAATCCTAAAAACAAGCTTATTCTTTGTTATTTTGTTAGCCTGCTTTAACCTGTGATTACAGCACACATTTGCTGTGGGACTGTTTCTGAGCTCCATCAATGTTACATTTATTTCCATTCAATGTTGCATTAACATTTTTTCCAAGATCTTTTCAAGATGATAGGAGACTTAAATTTATTCTTGGTGGTCAATCTGAGTGTGAAAATGAGCATATCTATTTGCTATGTTAAATCCAGGTGATTACTTATTTGGATAGGCAGCCTTATTGAGACGGTATTGTCATTTTGCAAAAATTTATTATACATAAATTTTAAATTTACCCCTGCGAAGAAGGAAAAATGTCTAGGGCCCACAGGCAAAATTTGACTAGCTGCTGGATTCAAAGCATGTTTTCTAATTTCATTTTTGGAATTCCCCAGATTTCTGTCTTGATTTTTTACTTTTTTACATTTTTTGTTTATCAGCTTTATCTTCTCCTTAGAAAATAGAAGTTACCTTTAGGCCCTTCCAGATACAAAAATGAAAGTTTAAACAGTGAGAGGTGGGCATCTCTTTCCACCAGGAGGTTGGCACATTGGTACACTTTCATTTACAAGGCCATGCTTGGATTACTACCCAACTACATCTGTAACTTAATCTCACGGAGAAGTGTAACTTCTCACAGTCTGCGTGCAAACGATCAGTTGTTACTCTGTGTTCCGTTTGCTCGCACTGAACTGGGTAAAAGAGCTTTCGCTCACTCTGCTCCTTCTGCATGGAACAGGCTGCAGGAAAACTGGAAACTAACCGAGCTCATCTCCTTGAATACTTTTAAAACCAGACTGAGAGCCCTTGAGACAGATTCCCTGTGTTGTAATTGCCTTCTGTAATTCTGTACGTAACATGTCTGTGTAACTGATAAATTTTTGTAACTGTAACTTTTGCTGCCTCTTGGCCAGGACTCCCTTGAAAATGAGGTTTTTAATCTCAACTGGTTAAATAAAGAATAAATAAAAAATAAAAATCTCTAATTTCAGCCAATTTTATAGATTCAAATAAAAATGTAAAACAGAAAATTTGAATTTGTCCTCATTTTCTCCATTATTTCTGCTTGTGAATCTTCAATAAGGGAGTAGGAGGTGAGGTTATTGATCCTAAACATATCTAGTATCATTACTTATATTAAATTCTTTTATATCTACACTGTCTGCCAGTGACTTTCAGAATTCGTTTTAAGATTCTATTATTCGCCTACAAGGCATTAAATGGCCTAGCACCACCCTACCTGTCAGAGCTCCTTACACCCTATGTGCCGGCACGTTCCCTGATCAGTGTTGGGCAAGTTACTTCAAAACTGTAATGCATTATTTATTACTTGTTACTCACATTTTAAAGTAATTCGTTACATTATAATATTACTCATTTTAAATTGTAAGGCATTACATTACTTTTGCATTACTTTAAGTTACTTTCACCGAAATAAAATGGATTTGGGAATCTAAATGTAGCTCATGACGCTCAAGTAGCTCATCACACATCCAATGGAAGGTGATGTGGTGTCTGACTGGGCTAGGGGTTGTGGTTAAAACAGTCAGATATAATAACAGTTCTTTAGGTGGCGCACACAAAGTGTATTTGACTACAATGTTCTTCATATCCTTATTTTTCTCAAACTTAAAGTACTGTGTGTGGGGGGAAGGGGGTGGCTCCACCACCCTGTATTTTGCCTTGGTCCCCAAATGCCTGGATACGGCCCTGGGTGCGGACCTGAGTTTTGAAAGTGATCTGAATTTTATCAAATAAATGTTACATGCTTATAAAGTATTGCTTTATATTGTTAAACATTTGTAGTTGATAAAAATCTACCTACTTTTTCCTTTTCAAAAAATTTATTTAGTTTTCTTGTTTTTTATTTGACTATTTTCCTGTCCTCTCTCTTATTATCTTCCTGTATCTGAATTATCCAAAAAAACTTCTTCGTGGATTTCCTACTTTTTCACATAATGAGCTAGCCTACTTTTGAATTAAGCAGTTCTGGGATCCACTGCAAAAATAGCGAAATGTGCGCTGCACGCCGCAGGTGTGGTGAAGTCACCTGGACACAGATAGCTCCGCTGCGGCAGAAGCAGAGCGCGCCAGGCATGAATAAAAAGAGAAAGTGCCAGAGAACGGACATGAACCATCGTGTGTTAAATGTTTTTTTGGGTTTTTTTTTTTTTTTGGTGGCGTGACTTTGAGAATGTTACTGTGGTCGCAGTGCGCGCAGCTGGAGCGCATCCGATCAGCGGTCTCTGTCCTCTCTGCTCTCAAAAGAAGTCCTGGTGCGCTGGAGTTCATATAATAATGTCATATTGAAACTGGACCTTTATTCAGGTCCCCCGTAATTAGAACCCTGAAGAAACCCCACTAATTGATTCCTGGTTAAAATTGTGTTGTAATGCGCGCGTTACTGACATTGTACCAAGTAAAATATTACTGATTTTTTTTTCTGTAATGCCTTACATTTCCGCGTTACAGACAAAAGCAATGCATTGCAGTAATTAATTACTTTTGTAACTCGTTACTCCCAACACTGTCCCTGATATCAGCTGACCGCTTACTGCTCTGCATTCCGAAAATGAAATATAAGGCAAGAGGAGAGCGGGCTTTTGTGTTTGCTGCTCCTCACTTTTGGAATGCTCGCCCTCTCACTGTACGAGAGTCCTCAACGATCTCGGTCTTTAAGTCTAGACTGAAGATTCACTTTTATGATTTGGCCTTTGGACAATGACCTCTTTTATGTTTGGTTTTACTGTTTTTGAGATGTTGTTTTAATTATCAGGGCTGGTCCCATTTTTTGAGTGCTAGTTTTTTACTGCTTTTACTAGTCCTATGGTTAATTTGACAATTTTTTGTTGAATTGTTGTGATTGTCTTTTCTCTGCCTTTTATTGCTTGATTTAGTCTCATGCTATTGCAATTGTTTATTCTGCTTGTTTTCAACTGTAAGGCGCTTTGTTCAGCTCTCATGCTGTGTTTAAATGCGCCGAACAAATAAACTGGTATGGTATGGTATATCAGACATTCATGTGATGGAAGTGTTTTAATTGTACACTATGTAACTAGATAAAGTCAGCAGATTTTTATTACTGAGCTGAAACCAGTGTTATTTTCGTCAACGATGACGGTGCCTAAATGATTTCGTTGATGAGCTAAAAACAGCTCTTTGGCGACTAAAACATGACGAGATGTGTGGAAGTTTATGTTGACAAGACGAGAGTGAACGAAATTATGCTGAAAATGCAAACAGCGTTGCTGCTGTCACCAGGTCTCCTGGTCATTCTGCTCAACAGACCTGTAAGTAAATAAGCCGTGAGGTCACATGTATAGACGTAATCTACATAGATATGAAATTGCATTGCTGCAATAGACTTTTATTTTGAAAACCAGATGTTTTACACTGAAACCACGTGTGATTTCCTGTCTAGCCCTATGTTAACTGTGAAAATTGACGCATCCCAAAAGCAGCTCACGGCAAAAATAGAACCCGATACTATCTTTTGCGGCACAGCGCGATGCGGCATGGTGTGCCGATTCTGGGACACGTCTAAAAATTGTCACGTCGCAGCTGGTTTTAATCAACCCCACTGACTATAATGGATTCTATTTGAAGCAGCGACATTCCGCTGCCGTTCCGCGCCGCTGATGATTCCAGTGTGAAGTAGGGGTAAGACGAAGTCAGTGTTTTAGCACCCTGGTTCCTAATAGCAGGTCATCTAAATAAATGTTTATGAGCATTTAAACACAACCTGAATGAGAATGCATTTACATCACTGTTGATTCTCAAGTGCAGAATTGGGTTATTTATATAAATTCTGTGGGCTTGTGATAACTCGCAGCACTGTAAGACTATGGAAAAACATTATTACATTTAAGTAGTTAGACTTTGACGGGGGGGGGGGGGGGGGGGGGGGGGGGGGGGTTGCCGCTTTATACATTTGAAAATATCAAGTTAGAGGTCTTAAAACCCATAAATTATAATTAAATCCAACAATAGACAAGTTTTATTTCTATTTAAATGTTATGTAGAATACTCAGAATGCTCCCGTGTTCATTCTGGTGAGGAAAAAAAGTCATAAGTTTCTTTTGTGAAAATCTACTGAATGATGCACAGATCTGCATCAGTAAAATCATTATATACAGTATAGTGATCATCAGTGAAGAAAAAAAAATATTGTTTATCTGGGCAAAATCTGGGGCATCTTAGATTGTGTCTAATCTTCTATAGCCCTAAAATATGATATTGGTATGAAACTTAATCCAGTAGCTCAGAGTACATGTGACATAAATTCATTTGTTTAAGACTATTCCAAAAATATTATTTTGTAAAACTAAAAACCAACATCTTTGTCGACTAAAACTGAAACTAAAATGTATTTTCGTCCAATTGACTAAGACTAAAACTATGATGGCTGCCAAAAACAACGCTGGCTAAAACAAATAAGAACATTATACTTGTGTGAATTTTTGTCTGTGTGAATTATTGGCTGTAAGTTTACTCAGTACTGTCAAAAAAAGAATAATATGAGCCATGAAAAAAGGATAGTGAATTAACTGTTCATAAATTTAACAAGATCCCTGATGGTGAGATTTGTCTGCTCTGTGGCTAGCTAGCGTCAGAAGAATTTTACATTCAAATAAAACTGTGTAACTCAAATTTAACTGATTTGAATGAGGGCTATAGTTGGAAACATTTATTTGTTCAGGACTTACATAGAAAAAAGTTATGATAGTTCTATTAGGTTTCACTATCATTTCACATAGCAAAGGAATGGAAGATACGCCCCATCTGCACAAAGAAACGTACAGAGGGACAATTTTAAAGTATTTTATATGTGCTCTTCTATGAGATTTTGCAGAATTCAAGAGCAGGTTTGGTGATTTTATATCCATAATTGTCGGATACTGTCAAATGGTTTCTATGTTATATAAGATGCTAAATCAAAACTTCTGATTTTGAATTTACCTTTGTTCACTCTTCTACTCCACTGTAAAATAATTTAAAATATTTCATGTATATTTTATGTATAAATAAAACTTGCTGAATATTTAAAAAAAATTTAAGATATTATTTAACCAGTTATTGTAGGCAAAATGTTAAAAAAAATTGATATCTAAAGGGTGAGTGTTTTTGTTAGAAAAGATAGGGAACTTTTCATCTTTGTTTAAAAACATTAATTAATTTGTGTTGCAACAAAATATTCTTATAATATCACATTGTTTGGGCTGCTCTGTCTATATAACTGTAACTCTTAAATGAAACACATCCTCAGTAATCTCATTTTCCAAACCAAGCTGATCATTGCCCTTTTTAAACACAAATTTATTAAAAATCCAAGGTGTCATTTGATTTATTTACTATTATATGGGTCAAATTGTTGGTCTGCATTCAGAATTAGTAAAGGTTGTGATTTAAAAATATATTTGAAAGAATAGATTTTTCAAAAAATATGTCCACATTTTTCATGATCATTCTCAGAATTCACACAAACATTTAATGATTTTTTTTCCTTCTGTAATGATACAGACAATAGAAGAATAAAATGCCTGAGGGCTCAAGGAATTAATTGCAAAAGATTGATTGATTGCCACAGAATCCTAAACAGTTATTTATTGATTTGTTTTCTGATAGTTTGAAAAAAATGTTAGGCAGCTGCCCTTACCTCCCGGAACTGGGAGCATGTGAATAGACAAATAAAATGTAGATGTATCGCATAATTATTTTTTAACAAGATCCATGGACTACAAGTTTGTCAGGCAATTCATGGTCTGTGTTCCTTTTAACTTGAATGATGATTGGATTTAAAAATATAACACCAACAGAGAATGTTAAGTGTCCCCTTTATGAAAATGCTTTAGGACAAAAAAAATGTTGGTTAAATAACTTTATTCAGTTGATAAATACGGAGTCTAAAATTGCAATAATGAATTAAAAGTGATTCTGTGAATTGTAAAAGTGATTGATGTATATAATACAGTGCTTTGCATAAATATTCATACCTCTTGAATTTTTATACATGTTGACACCTTACATCCGCAAACATCTGTGAAAAAACAACACAAAGTTGCCCAAAATTGTTAAGTAGAATGAAACTGGTACATGGCTTTTAAACTTTTAAGCAAATAAAAAAGTTTGGCATACACTTGTATTCAGACTCTGTACTCTGATACTAATAAATAAGTTATTAATCTTAATTATCATTTACTTTTACAGGAAGAATCAAAACAAATCACAATGGTAGTTGGATGGATTATACCAATTGTTGTGATTCTAACAGGTAATGTATGTAGTGTTTGAATGAATTTTAAATATGAATGTAAAATATATATATATATGTGTGTGTGCGTGTGTGTGTGTGTGTGCGCGTGTGTGTGTGTGGTCAAAAGCCAAAGTAACAAAATAACAGGTAAATATTTTGCACTAAACACATAATGCTAATCAAATAAAATGTATTATTCTTTTATCCACCAACAAAAACTACTATAGAAACCACAGCAGCTCCGACAACAATCACTGCTCCCACAACAGTTTTTACAATAACAACTACACTAGTCCCAACAACAACCACAGATGATCCAACGACTTTTGCGCCAACAATGACTGCTGCCCCAACAATAACCACATCTGCCACAACAACAACCACTGTTGCCCCAACAACTGCTGTCCCAACAACAACCATTGCTGCCCCAACAACAACCATGGATGCCCAAACAACACCTGCCCCAACTACTGCTTCCCCAACAACAACTACAGCAATTACGACAACAACCACTGCTCCCCAAACAGCAGTTGTTACAATAACAACTACATTAGTCCTAACAATAACCATGGCTGCCCCGACAATAAACGCTGTAGCCCCAGCAAATACTGCTGCCCCAACGAAAACCATTCCTGCCCCAACAACAACTATAGATGCCCCAGCAAAATCCACTACTGCTCCAACAACCACAATTGTCCAAATATCAACGATTATGTCTCCAACAACAACCACTGTTCCCCCAAAAACTACAGCTGCCCCAACAAGAACCACACCTGCCTCAACAACAACCAATGTTTGCCCAACAACAACCGCTTCTGCTTCAACAATATTCTCTGCTGATCTAATAACCACAACTCGCCAAAAAAATACTGTCTCTCAAACTACAACCACTGTTGCTCCCAAAACAATGACTACTGCCTCAATAAATACACATGCCCCAACAAAAACCTTTGCTGACCTAACAAAATCCACACCTGCTCCAACGACCACACCTGCCCCAACAACGACTGCTGCCCCAACAAAATCCACAGCTGCTCCAACAAAAGTAATTGCCCCAAGAGCAACAACAACCATTGTGTCTGCAACAAGAACTACTTCTGCCCTAACAACAAGCACTTTACCCCCAACAACAACCACCTTTGCCCCACCAGAAACCACACCAGCCTCAACAACAACAACCACTGATTACCCAACAAAAACCACTGCTGCCCCAACAACAACCACTACTGCTCCAACAACCACTACTGCCCCAGAAACAACCACTGATTACCCAGGAACAACCACTGCTGCCCAAACATCAATCACTGCTGCTCCAACAACCACAACTGCCCAAACAACAACCACTGTCTCTCAAACTACAACCACTGCTGCCTCAACAAAAACCGCACTTGCCCCAACAACAGCCACAGATGCCCCAACAAAATCCACTGATGCTCCAACAACCACACCTCCCCTAATAACTACTGTCGTCCAATTTACAAAAGCTGCTCCAACAACCACAACTGCCACAACAACAACCATTGTTGCCCCAAGAACAACTTCTGCCCCAACTACAACAAAACCTGCCTCAACAACCACTACTCTTCACTCAACAACCACAGCTGACCCAACAAAAAACACTGATTACCCAGGAACAACCACTGTTTCCCAAACATCAACCACTACTGCTCTAACAATATCCACTGCGGCTCCAACAACCACAACTACCCAAACAACAACTACTGTCTCTCCAACTACAACCACTGCTGCCCCAACAACCACTTCAATGACCCCAACAACATCCACTGTTTCAATAACAACAACCACTGTTGCCCCAACAACTACCACTGATGCCCAAACAACAACCACTGTTCCCACATCAACCGCACCTGTGTCAACAAAAACCACAGCTGCCCCCACAGAAACTACACCTGTCACCACAATTACCACTGCACCATCTACAACAGTTGATTTAACACCCACAATTAGCCCAACAACAAAAAACACTGTTGCCCCAACAAACACTGCTGGTCCAACAACAACAACCACTGTTACCACAACAACAACCACATTTGGTCCAATCACAACCACTGTTGCCTCAACAACAACCACACCTGCCCTAACAAAACCCAATGCTGCCCTGAAAACAACAAAACTTGCCTCTACCTCAACTACTGTTCCAACTACAACCACTGTTGCTCCACCTACAATCACAACTGCCCTAACAACCACTGCTGCTTCACCAACAACCACTGTTACCCCAACAACTACTGTTACTCCAACAACTTCACCTGTCCCATCAAACACTGTTGCTCCAACTATGACCACTGTTGCTACAGCAATCACAACTGCTCCAACAACTACCACTGCTGCTCCAACAACCACCACACCTGCTCCAACAACAACCACCACACCTGCTCCAACAACAACCACTTTTACCCCAACAACAACCACTGCTGCGACTACATCCACACTTGCTCCAACAACAACCACTGCTACCACAACAACCACACTTGTTCCAACCACAACCACTGTTACCACCACATCTTCCCTAACAAAAACCACTGTTTCCCCAACAACAACCACTTCTGCCACAACAACTATACCTGCATGGACAACAACCACTGTTGCTCCATCTACAACCACTGTTTCCCCAACAACCACTATTACCCCAACAACAACCACTGCTGCGACAACAACCACAGTTGCTCCAACCACAAACACTTTTGCCTCACCAACCCTATCTTCCCTAACAAAAACCACTGCTTCCCCAACAATGACCATACCTGCCTCTACAACAAATACCGTTGCTCCGACTACAACCACTGCTTCCCCAATAACCACTGCTGACACAACATCAACTACACATGCCTCTACAACAACTACTGTTGCTCCGACTACAACCACTGTTGCCTCAACAACAACCACAGCTTCCCTAACAGAAACTACTTCCTCAACAACAACCACAACTGCTTCTACAACAACTATTGTTTCTCCAACCTCAACCACTGCTACCACAACAACAACTATACCTGCCTCAACAACAACTACTGTTGCTTCAACAACACCCACTTTTACCCCAACAACAACCACTGCTGCGACTACATCCACACTTGCTCCAACAACAACCACTGCTACCACAACAACCACACTTGTTCCAACCACAACCACTGTTACCACCACATCTTCCCTAACAAAAACCACTGTTTCCCCAACAACAACCACTTCTGCCACAACAACTATACCTGCATGGACAACAACCACTGTTGCTCCATCTACAACCACTGTTTCCCCAACAACCACTATTACCCCAACAACAACCACTGCTGCGACAACAACCACAGTTGCTCCAACCACAAACACTTTTGCCTCACCAACCCTATCTTCCCTAACAAAAACCACTGCTTCCCCAACAATGACCATACCTGCCTCTACAACAAATAC